>JAOTNS010003963.1:760000-797500 GCA_028476615.1 Culter alburnus
ATTTGTTTACCTAAAATTCCTAAAAATTGATTACCCTAAAATTCTGATTAAACCATCAAGGTATGAGGAAAATATTTTTTATTTATTTTAAATATTTAAAGGTGTCATGACATGAGAAATCAAATTTTCCTTGATCTTGATTGTACCATTAAAACATCCTCCTCATTATAAACAAAGCATTTATTTAATCAAGCTCCAAAAACAGCTCGTTTTGATATTGGGTGAGTGGGGTCATGTGACATCACACAGGCAAATACATTTGCATAAGACCTCCAGAGCAAGACGTCAACCAATAGTTAATCATCATAGCATCATAGGCCCCGCCCACTGGCGTTCAGTCGCTTAACGGCTGACACTTGCCTACACTGGATGCGAGTGTTGCGTCACGTTAGAAGCAAATAGAAGTAAGCAATAATTGACAATGAATTATTAGAAAAATAAGGTGGTAATGTGGTCACGAGTCAATTATTCCGCTTACACTACGGTTACCACACCTCAAAACATTATTCAGATGTTGTATTTCAAGACATTTGTCAGGTTTTTGTCCTTAAACCGCTCTTGTGTGTGGGACTAATTTCATATGCATCTAATCCCAAGCTTCCATTGCTGATTCCAAACATCTTTTGTGGTTGTAGGAAATAACTGAAATCATTTGGCAAAGTGATATAGAACTGTAATGCGGTCAAGACCTGTCTGGAACTACTTCATCTGTGCCTTTCCCTGAAAATAATTGCACACCTCAGAACGTTCATCAACCAAATCAGATTCAAGCGTTCAAGTAGTATAAGCCATTATAATCACTGACGCTGTCTATGCTGATACAGATGCGCATTCAGTTTCTGACATCCTCCACACGCTTGAGTCTGTCAACAACAGGACAAATGGAGAAGTGAAGTAACATTTGCTTTGAGCAGAGTGGAGAGGCAAAGATTTGTTGACAGATGAAGCAGCGACTGTATTGGATCTGACAGCAGCTGCATCACAAACATAAGTAAATAATTTCATAATGCTTTGTCAGTTTTATATGGATAATGTTTTTAAAAGAATAGCGAGTGGATGTTGATACTGTTTCCTATGCAATGATGTTAGCCAATAACGACAGTGGCCATTTACTTTAAGGAGCCGCGCCTTAAAAACATGTCATTTCAGACAGAGAAAAGGGGTATTTGTAAATGTCATAAAGACAATGAGATGTTCTGTGGAAGAAAGTAAAAGGCTTTTATTCAACATCAAGCCTGGCGTGAAGCAAAACACTAACCGAGAGCTGCGTGGGTGAAGAGCTCGTTTGGAATCAAGATGTGATGTTTATAGAGAGACATTTGCATTTGTTGTTCATCTGGGTTGATTGTTGGCACCACACTGAGAAGATTTCATAGACTAAACTGCTTTACATAATTACATCACGGCAAAATGGAAACAAATTGGAAACAAATCATGGCTGGGAGAAATATGCCACATATCTAATTTGCAAAACAGCAGGACACATTGTTAGAAAGAAAACCACGAGAGGAGGAAAGACATTTACATTTCTGAGGTGCTAGGGCGTTCTGAGTGGTTTCACATATTTTGAATATTATTATGGTTTTAGGAATAAAATGTTGAATAAAATCAGGTGAATGCTATTCAACAGAGTAATTCTTTGGATATAGTCTCCCATTATGCCTCTATTTCTATAATAAACGACCTGAAATACAAATTTTTTTAATGCCACCTTGACTTATTATTAGTAAGTTTTTACACAATATCGAATTTAAAACACAAAACAGTCTTTATTTGATGAAGCTGTTGCATACTACTGTTTGAAACATTCATCACTGCATGCATACCGTTTCATTTTTAAAAATACTAGTAAGTATACAGTATATATGTACAGTATGCAGTATAATATTTTATTCTGAACACGTAGCAGAGATTCTCTGCAGAGCCGCGTTATGCAAGAACAGCCATGCTGCACCAGCGCAGATGCTTTGAGTTCATCTGCACGCTGTCTGCTATCAATGAACGAGAGAGAGATATATGAATGAACGCGGGAGAGAGCGTGCTGGCGAATGAAGGGATGAGAGGGGAGATAAAGTGAAGATGACAGCGATAGAGCTAAGCAATCAAACAGAAGATACTGAGCAACTGAAAGGAGAAAAGGGAACAGACTAGATCGCATGACTTCATACTCACAGAGAAGAAATGTAATGGACAGCAAATGGAGATGTTTCAGATGTTTCTCCTGAGGAAAAACACCCCTGTAATTCAAATGTGTCTCCATTAGACTTTCAAACCCAAGATCAAATGATCTGAGCTGCTATCCACATTAATTTTAGAGCTGATTAATTTATATTTATAGCTAAATCTACATTTTTATTTGTCCTGAGGAATTTTAGGAGAAACATCTGATACAAAGTTGATACTTAAATGTAGTCGGCACCAATAGCCTCGTGGGCAGCACCGACATATAGCGCCCTTGCGCTTTGGGCGACCCAAGTTCGAGTCCCGACTCATAGACCTTTCCCGATCCTGTTCCCCTCTCTTTCTCCCACTTCACTTCCTGTCTACATACTGTCCTATCATAATAAAAAAGGCAAAAACGACAAAAATTAATCTTAAAAAAAAAAGTTGATATTTAAATGTAACATATTTGTGAACTATTAAAGGCCACATTATACTCACAGTAAATTACGTCACGTTACAATTATTTATATAGTACTTTATAAAATCGATTGCTTTAACCCTCTGGTGCTCTTCGGTAATTTTTGACCAAAAAAATTTACGTATTGATTTTTTAAATTTTTTACTTCATCAGAATGGTACGAAACTTGGTAAAGGTTTTGGCACTTGCTATGTGAACACACAAAAAAATCATGAACATGATTCGAAATGGTTAAATGGTCCTGAAAAAAAAAGTCACGCATTGGAAATGAATGGGAGACGAATTTCATCTAGTGGAAGCATTTGGTACTGCGCCCAAACAAAATCTTACTGAAAGCTCATTTTTTGAGATATCAAACTCAAACTTGTTTAGACTTATGGCTTTCATTTTCTTGCATTTTTAGAGTAAAACATGTTTTAGAAAATATATATTTCATTTTAAATTTGAAAATAGTATTTTTGTGCATTTTTCATAACAATAAAAGTAAAATTCTAAAATTTTAAGTTTACTTTTAAAAAAAATTCACTTTAGCAATAATCTGCCAAGTGTCGTCTTTAAAAAGAGAGCAAACTTCAGTCTGTGCTCCAAAACATTCAAGATTTATGACCGTTTAAGTTAGAAATTTCATTTTCAGGTCTATGCTCAAAAAGTGAATAAAAGGATTATAACTACGGCATAAAATATTATTTAGTACCATAAATCCCCTGAAAATATAAAATATTAACTAAAAAACATTATCGAACTAAAATAGTACATTCTTTTCATTGCTATAAAATAATTTCAGTCATTTTTGACCGCCAGCACCAGAGGGTTAAATACCGTATTAAACATGAAAAATAGTGTCAAAGTCACTTTCAATTAGAATTACAACTTCAATTTCTACATTAAAGCGGCTCTCCGGTGTGTTCATGTTTTTACTCGCATCTGACCTCGACGGACTGAACAGAAGAAATGCTGTGCCAAAGGTTTCCACATCAAAGAAGGCGGAGCCTCTGAGCCACACCCATCTATTACATCATCGCCACGGCCCAATGGTAGTATGAAGGTGTTTACGAATGTTTCGAACTCCTGAAACGAACGCCAAACAAACTTTGATTTGGCTTGATTTTGTTCAAAATGACATCACACCAGTTTGTTTTTCGATTTCGCTTGAAGTATATAAGGGCCTTAAGTGTGCTGATTCATGAGAGAGCAACTTCTGAGCAAATAAGTTTTCCTGTCCAGCTAAACACAGCAGGAATATCTAATAAGAGCACAAACTCTTAGGGCCCTATAATACACCCGGCGCAATGCGACGCAAGGCGCAGCGCAAGTGTGTTTGCTAGTTTGCGTCCGGCGCCGTTCGCGTTTTCCCGTTCAGCGCCACGTCCTTAAATTAGTAAATGCATTTGCGCCAGTTAGTGCGCCCATGGGCGTGCTGGTCTAAAAAAGAGGTGAGTTCAGGCGCATTGCCGGCGCATTGCTACTTTAAGGAGCTGAAAATAGACTGCGCCATAGACCAACTCAAACCTGGTCTAAAGTCTAAAGTCAATGGCGTAATATTTTTTTGTTAGAGCGCGTTGGTAGAAACTGCGCCTCTGGGCGCGTCCACAGTGCGCGTCGACTTTGCTTATTACACACAGGGATGCGCATCACACAAACATGCCAAATATTTAAAAACAAAAGGATTACAGTGTAAAAGAATATTATTGTGTAGGCTACATAAATATAAAAATGTAATGATGAATAGTCATTGCGTGTATTAGAATTAGGCTACCTATTTTCAATTCAGCCTATTACTACTTATAACGGACACTAATTCATCCCACGCCTTCTCCACCTCGGGAAGCTTTGGTGGATTCCTGTTTGTCCCGTAGATGATCTGCTCGCGCACGAGCAGATCGGTTTCTTCGCTTGAAAAGAGTTCAGCTTTTCCGCCAACAAATTCCGCCATGTAAATAGCAATCCGCCATGGCGCGAGCGCATCTCGCTCTTAAAGGCAATGGGAGATGACACTCTGATTGGTTTATTGAACGTTACGCCCATTACTCATTAAGAGAATAGGGACAACCCATTTCAAAAATGCGCCCCGGCGCACCGTTTTTCCGTTGTTAAAATAGCAAAAGTGGATTTGGACACGCCCTGAGTGCACCTGCGCCGTGCGCTTTACACTTTGCGTTTAGATCGTTAAAATAGGGCCCTTAGTGTGTGTTATATAACTCATGAAGATGATTACAGTAAAAGTGTTTAGATTAAGACTAATAAAAGACTGACCATGACATGAAAACCAACAGGATGAGAGGGACACAAAGATAAAAAGGAAATGAAAGCAAAAAAGAAGGACAGAAATATGAAGGACTCACAACATGAAGTCTTGCTCCCAGCTGGGCTGGCTGCCCCGTACCGCGATAGTCGTACTCTTCACATTCTGAACCTTCAGAGTCACATATGTGTTGAATTTCTCTGCATGAGCACAAGGAATAAGAAATATCATAACATTCACATACAGTGTTTCTGAGATTTTAAATCTATCTCTCTATCTATCTACTAGTTGATCAACACAAATAAGACTCACACAAGCTGTGAAATCATGAATGATGTTGGTTCACTTACCCTGCGGTCCATCATACTTGGCCTTCTTCACTGTGAATAACAAACAGAGGAGTAATGGTTAGTATCAGACAAATAATGAGCAAATTAATCAGAACAAAAATGAGATCAAAGCTCCAGTTAATCTCAAACACAACAAAAGATTTTGATGTTTGTCTGTTCAAACCTCTCTGCATCAACAGAGTTGTATTTCTGTGAAAAACGTCCCGCTGTGAGAGTAAGTGTCTGAGACGTACTGTATATAGATGTGTATATTTAGAAAAAGAAGAGGTCATGTATTATAGATTAGTCTCTTCATAAAGAAGTGAGGGGATTTCTTAACATTTCCCATCTCTCTGCACAGTGATGACGTGTGTCTCTGCATTACTGATGCCCGCTGTAGCACATCATGGCATGCATTGCAGAGGAGCATTAATATTCAAACCCACTCCGTACCCCCATCCAACCCACCCGAAGCTCATCTTCTCTCCTCTTCCTCAGAACGGCCATTAAAACAGGAAGTGAGTGGGTTTTAAAGCCATGAGTCAGCCGGACTCCACACACACACACTGCTGGTCCTCTATAAACGCTTCATGTGGTTTCATCTTCACTCCAATCTAAAGTGAGCTGCATTCTGGGTAATCATTACTATAGTGCTGTTGCGGTGATTTTGATGCGTTCGCATTCGTTCCGGAACCTCTGCCGAGCGGAATTCCGGCCAATAAAACCATTTGAAAAGATGAGAGGACAGAGCCGGCATTAGTTTAATCTCACACACTCAGGCAGAGAGAGCCCACGTCAGCGCTGCAGGATATGACATCAGAGAAGGATGAAGATTGAGCAGATGTTGCGAGACTGATCAATATATTATGCTCCAGGTCAATTTGACCCGCAGCACACTTTTGAGTTCTCAGAAATACTGATTAAAGGATGTTTTTGTTGAAATTGTGTGATTATTTTTCATTTGGGGTCATGAACATGCCTGCAAAGTTTCGACACCATGAGATATTTCATGGTTAAACCAAAATAAACATTAAAAAAATCATCAAAATCTGCAGCATTGATTCGTTAAGGCAATGCATGTGGTTTGTTCCTCTAAGCCAAACAGGAACAATTGTTGATGCCTAGTCCCACCTCCTATGCCCAGATTGGTTCAAACCATCATCATCTCAACCAATAAACATGGGTTTTGGTCATTTGAACCACAATACTATCATGTTTCTTTGGAAGTATGAATATGCGCAAAGTCAAAGTATTTGCGTGTATCTGCGTGTATGAAAACAAACACAAAAATTACAGATTTGAATGAGAACACTCATGTTACAAAGCATGACTTTGACATAACATGAACCGAAAATGAGGATAAAAGATTCTACATCAGATAAGTTATTGCAATTTATGTTTTTAAATGTGTCTCTATACGCAGTGAACCGATGCAATCAAATACAACACTTTCAGTGAGGAGTACCGCCACAGGACTGCTCTGTTTGGTTGTTATATTATCTAAGTACTTATTTTATAGTTTGTGAAGATCATTAAAATTTGTATTTCTCTCTCATTTTTTGTGAAAAAACCTTTGCACTGTTTTTATTTTCGTTGCACAAGACAATTTTCATAATTTTTTTCATTACTTGCAACACTATTTGATTTTATTCATGTTCAGTTTGAAAATATATTTTGTTGTATAACTTTTTTTTGTATTAATTTTACTCCCTGTCTTTTTAGGACACACATTATCAATAAATAAAGTACACCTGTTTATCCCTAAAGAGTAATATTGTAGTTTTATCTAGAGTAATATTGTAACAAATGGCTATAACTTGCTTAGAGATTGTTACATTTAGACAAAATTTCATCTGAAAGTTTGAAACATCCAAATATAACTTTTTAAAAGAAAAAATTCAAACTTCAGGAGGTTTTGTGTGAGTTTACAGTGAAAAACACTAGATTTTTGCTGGCGTTTTTTTGAAATTCTGTGAGTTTTATCCATTCTCAGACAAAATAATGTAAATTGGCACTTTAAATGAGCTAACTGAAACTTCAAGTTGTCCTGTTTAAAATGATATATGGCACTTGATGCTGACTGCTAGAATGGGTTAGAAAACCAGAGGAAAGTGCAGGCGAGTCAGGAGCCCCAAAAATGCTCTTTAAGGGTTAAATTCACAATTCTGCATTTGACAGATGCTTTTATTCAAAGAATTTATTCTGCATTGAAGGTGTAAATGTTTATCAGTTCATGCATGTGAATTTTGTGGGAATCGAACACATTAGCTTGCCATTTTTAGCACCATATTTTTTAATTTTTTTAAATCATATGTTCTCGTGTTTATTTTTTTGTAATGTTGTAATAAGTATTAATGCTTTTTTTTGTATTGTATTGAATCCAATTAGGGTCAATTTGACAGAACATAACGATCGTCCCCAGAAGCTTAACGTAAAACAAGAGTTAGGAGACTATTCAATTTGTTCAGCACTCAGTGGAAGGAAAACACAGATAATGAAACTTCAGAGCATGAGAAATGAAGTCACACAGAAAGCACAAACACAAACAAACAAAAGCATACGGTGACCAAAGGCTGTCAAGAACAAAACAGCACTACGAAAGTATCATTAAAGCAGTCCATAAGACATATAAAAATTAATGTCTTTTGAAGCCATACAATAGCTTTGTGTAAGGAACAGAACATCATTTAAAGGTGCCCTAGAATCAAAAATTGAATTTATCTTGGCATAGTTGAATAACAGTTCAGTTCATGGAAATGACAGTGAGTCTCAAACTCCATGTTTCCTCCTTCTTGTGTAAATCTCATTTGTTAAAAGACCTCCGAAAACAGGCAAATCTCAACATAACACCGACTGTTACGCAACAGTCGGGATCATTAATATGTATGACCCCAATATTTGCATATGCCAGCTCATGTTCAAGGCATTACACAAGGGCAGCCAGTATTAACGTCTGGATCTGTGCACAGCTGAATCATCAGACTAGGTAAGCAACAAGAACAATAGCAAAAATGGCAGATGGAGCGATAATAACTGACATGATCCATGATATCATGATATTTTTAGTGATATTTGTAAATTTCGTTAGCATGTTGCTAATGTACTGTTAAATGTGGTTAAAGTTACCATTGTTTCTTACTGTATTCACAGAGACAAGAGCCGTCGCTATTTTCACTATTAAACACTTGCAGTCTGTAATTCATAAACAACTTCATTCTTTATAAATCTCTCCAACAGTGTGTAATGTTAGCTTTAGCCATGAAGCACAGCCTCAAATTCATTCAGAATCAATGTAAACATCCAAATAAATACTATACTCACATGATCCGAAGCATGCATGCAGTATGCATGACGAACATCTTGTAAAGATCCATTTGAGGGTTATATTAGCTGTGTGAACTTTGTTTATGCACTGTATTATAGTCGAGAGCTCGGGGGGCAGGGAGCATGAGATTTAAAGGGGACGCAGCCTGAATTGGCATAGTTAATGATGCCCCAAAAATAGGCAGTTAAAAAATGAATTAAAAAAATCTATGGGGTATTTTGAGCTGAAACTTCACAGACACATTCAGGGACACCTTAGACTTATATTACATCTTGTAAAAACTGGTTCTAGGGCACCTTTAAGCCTTGGGACACAAGAACCATCATCCAAACACAATAAATGCTGGAAACACTACAGTTTAATTCTGTTTAATTTTCTGTTTCTCAGTGGAAAACATTGAAGGCTCTTATTAGACTCGTTTGGAGTTTGTTTCTTGGGTTCTGAGTCATTGTATCTGTTTGGGGTTTTCCTTCAGGTGTCACTGATGAATCCTGGATGCTTCTTTCTGCCCTATTAGAACGGCAGATAATGTCA
This sequence comes from Culter alburnus, assembly GCA_028476615.1. Taxonomy (NCBI): domain Eukaryota; kingdom Metazoa; phylum Chordata; class Actinopteri; order Cypriniformes; family Xenocyprididae; genus Culter; species Culter alburnus. The sequence goes on from JAOTNS010003963.1 coordinate 769,072, forward strand.
TTTATCAGACTCTTCTCACATGCACTGGACATTAATGGCTCATTGAATTCACCCACATTTCCTTTCATTTCATCCCTCACAAACAAACTACTTTCAATTGAAGGGATCGTGAACTGTGTTGTTTTATTATTTTATAACATTTCCTTGGGTGCATTTATAATGTTAGTATGATTTTTACATCAAAAAACATCATAATTTAGAAATAAATTTGCACACTAACGAATGCTTTCATCATAACTAACAGTGCAAACACAATGTAAATAAGAGATTTGTTGATTCTTTGGCAAGTCTAGAACACTTGCGCTGTTTGATTGACAGCTCTAGCGATTGTAAAGGGAGTGTTCTTTGATCGCTTTCTATATATAATTTAATCACAGTTTATTAACAGATTATTTCATCCTACTAAGAGAACAATGAAGTTGAGCATTTTTCACTGTTTTGATTTACTGACAATAAATGATTTTGAGACTGTAGGCTGGGCGATTTTTTATTAATTCGAATTTAATGTTTTGCCACGATTTTTATTTTTAAATGAGAAATCATTTTTGAATAAAAATGTTAGCAAACATTATAATTAGACATGATGACAATTCAGCAATGATAACCATTAAGACAAGAAAGATCCTGTTGTTCACTCAGGAATTGCATTGAAAAAAACGAGACGCAGGCAGTGGAATGGGGAAAAAACAAAGCAAAGACGTGATTTGAACTTTTTTTAACTTGAGCGCCATGTTTAGAATGCCGTTTCATGGGTGAGACAACCAAACATGTCCGCTAAACATAAAAGCAATAGGAAAAATAGTGCAATGTAATGCAAAAACTACTACTGTATGTTTGATATTTATGTTTGCATGATGGTGACAGGCTGAAACATGCTGTTGTTTTCTGTTTTTACAAACCATTTGCTGTTAATAATTGTTATTTACTGCTATTACTTTTTGGCTAAGAAATATTTAGCATTTTTTTTTATTTTATATTATTTCTGAGTATATAGGATATGTTTAAGATAGATAGATAGAGTTTGCAGGTGAGGTTATTGAACGTGTCCCAGATGCATATAAAAATAGATCCTCCAGTCTGATACAGCTTCTTTATATCTGCACAGTAGACAGAAATATGATGACCCGATGCAGGCAGAGCAGCCACTATGCATCTGTGCAAAGACCAAGTCTATTTTCAGCCACTGAGATCTTTCCACTTCACAGCTAAAACATAAGCAGACCCTCAGTCAACTAATGGCTGAAGAACTGGAGCAAAACCGGAAGCAATCTTTGCCATGCAGCTCTACCTCTGATTGAATTATAGAGAGCTGGGCAGCTCTGTCATATGGTGTTTCATTGAGTGCAGTTAAAACAGACCACTGTAATATATCAGTACAGAGGCCAGATCAATGAAGAGGACGCTGGATCGCAGAACCCAGGAAACTAGTGCTTAATAATAGCTCAAAATCATAAATCACTGGCAATATAAATAATTCAGAGCTGGATCTGGTGCCCACAAACAACACATCGTAATCAATGACTCCCAGGCCCCATTTATTTGCCACAGCCGAGGGGGAAACAACCAGCTGACTGTGAAAGGAAATGAAGCAAAGGAGTTAAAAACAATTCAGATGCAGTTCTGCTGTTCAATGAACATGTCTAGTATATAAGTGCGAGTGCATTTGAAAATGCAAGAACGCTTGAAAATGTTCTCATATGATGAGGTTCAGCTGAACACACTGAGAAATAATGTGTGCAAAAATCAAAACATTCACTCTGAAATCTAATGGGCTTCTTGAATGGGTTTTACATTCATGGCCAGAGGAAAATGCTATTACTCAGATGTCGCTCTTTTATAACATTGATTCAGATGTTTCTCCTAAAACACAAATGAGTCACAATTGTCATGAAGTAAGAGTATAAATCTATAAAATCAGCAGTGCAAATAATTAGAGAATTTGATGAGAAACGTTTGAGGTCATATTGAGATTTCTGATTTTTTTTATTATTATGGCCAAATATCTTAAAAAGCATTCGGACATCATTTATGAGCAATAAAACTCCTCATAAACATCAAAACACATCAGTAAATGTGAAGACTTTTTTCACACTGTAAAAGGTGGACCAATCAGACGCAAATTATTTATTATATTTAATAAACAATCTGGTAATGTATTTGGACGTACAATTTTGTGTCACATACTGTTTTTCGCATGCTATATAGTAGAGAAGTATACGATTTCGATGCAGGCCATATATTCGGACATACTACTTTTCCACATACTGTTTTTTACATACTATATACTAGAGAAGTGTTCGATTTCGGATGCAGCCCATGTATTCGGACATACAACTTTTGTCACATACTGTTTTTGCATACTATATACTAGAGAAGCGATTGGATGCAGCCCATGTATACAACTACTTTTGCCACATACTGTTTTTTACATACTATATACTACGATTTGGATGCAGCCATGTATTCGGACCCTAAGTTTTTTATACTATTAGAGAAGTATTTTCGCAGCTGTATTTTTTTTCCACATACTCATACTATATACTAGAGAAGTGTTCACTATGTCACATACTGTTTTTGCATACTATACTAGAGGATTTCGGATGGCCCTGTATCGACATGCTACTTTTGTCACATACTGTTTTTGCATACTATATACTAGAGAAGTGTTCGATTTCGGATGCAGCCATGTATTTGGACATGCTACTTTTGCCACATACTTTTTTTTGCATACTATATACTAGAGAAGTGTTCGATTTCGGATGCAGCCAATGTATTTGGACATGCTACTTTTGCCACATACTGTTTTTGCATACTATATACTAGAGAAGTATTCGATTTCGGATGCAGCCAATGTATTCGGACATGCTACTTTTGCCACATACTGTTTTTGCATACTATATACTAGAGAAGTATTCGATTTCGGATGCAGCCATGTATTCGGACATGCTACTTTTGCACATACTGTTTTTTGCATACTATATACTATATGCAGCCATGTATTTGGACATGCTACTTTTGCCACATACTGTTTTTGCATACTATATACTAGAGAAGTGTTCGATTTCAGATGCAGCCAATGTATTTGGACATACTTTTGCCACATACTGTTTTTGCATACTATATACTAGAGAAGTATTCGATTTCTGATGCAGCCCATGTATTTGGACATGCTACTTTTGTCACATACTGTTTTTGCATACTATATACTAGAGAAGTATTCGATTTCAGATGCAGCCAATGTATTTGGACATACTACTTTTGCCACATACTGTTTTTGCATACTATATACTAGAGAAGTGTTCGATTTCGGATGCAGCCCATGTATTCGGACCAACTTTTGCACATACTGTTTTGCATACTATATACTAGAGAAGTATTCGATTTGGATGCAGCCCATGTATTTCGGACAGCTACTTTTTTGCACCTACTGTTTTTTGCATACTATATACTAGAGAGTGTTCGATTTCAGATGCAGCCAATGTATTTGGACATACTACTTTGCCACATACTGTTTTTGTGCATACTATATACTAGGAAGTATCGATTTGATGCAGCCCATGTATTCGACATGCTACTTTGTCACATACTGTTTTTTTTGCATACTATATACTAGAGAAGTATCGATTTCAATGCAGCCCATGTATTGGACATGCTACTTTTCCACATACTGTTTTTTGCATACTATACCTAGAGAAGTGTTCGATTTCGACACAGCCCATTTTGGACACAACTTTTGCACGTACTGTTTTGCATATATACTAGAAGTATTCGATATGCAGCCATGTATTCGGACATGCTTTTTGCGTTTTTGCATACTATATACTAGAGAAGTGTTCGATTTGGATGCAGCCAATGTATTGGACATGCTACTTTTGCCACATACTGTTTTTGCATACTACATTTGCAGCCCAAGCTACTTTTGCGTTTTTGCATACTATGGAGATTGTTCGATTTCAGATGCAGCCATAATTTTTTTGCCACATACTGTTTTGCATACTATACTAGAGAAGTATTCGATTTGCAGTGTATTGGACATGCTACTTTTGCACATACTGTTTTTTGCATATATACTAGAGAAATTTCAGATGCAGCCACATGTTTTGCAGTTTTTGCATATACTAGTGATGCAGCATGTATTTGGACATGCTACTTTGCCACATACTGTTTTTGCATACTATATACTAAGAAGTATTCGATTTCAGCCAATGTATTGGACATCTACTTTTGCCACATACTGTTTTTGCATACTATATACTAGAGAAGTTTTGATTCGATGCAGCCAATGTATTCTGACATGCTACTTTTGCCACATACTGTTTTTGCATACTATATACTAGAGAAGTGTTCGATTTCAGATGCAGCCAATGTATTCGGACATACTACTTTTGCCACATACTGTTTTTGCATACTATATACTAAGGAAGAAACTTCACAGACTGCTGTGACGAGGTGTTTTGAAATAAGAAGCTGATGGTCCTTTTCATGTGGTTAAATGACTCTTTTCATAACTTAATTTCCAGTTTCACTTTCACGTGTGATTGTGTGAATGTTTTTGTTTAGATTAGTTTGTGTTCGTGATTTAGTTAAAGTTCCCCTGTGGTGAAAATCAAGTTCTTAATGTTGTTCATATGTCTGTCTGGTGTTTTTAACATGTTTTAAGGCAAACCATGTGCAAATTCATAAGTTAACACCATTGCTGAGTATTTTCTCTTCAAAACTGCAGTAAACCAAAGACAGTCTAAAAAACGCACTTTAAAATCGCTGGTGTTTGTGACGTCATAAACTACCTTGTAACCAATCACGTCAGCGTGCCAGCGTGCTTTAGCCTATCATTAACTGAACGCGCAATACTGAGCGTTCCCTGGATGAACTGATTAATTGATTGTAATATTAATTTAGCTACATCAAGTTAATCCGATTAACTGATCCAAATATTCACAATTAATAATAAGTTATGATTAATTATTAATATTTGCCCTTTGAGCTAATTTGCTACAATACAATAAGAGTATAGAGCTTTAAAATTTATATGGACTTCACTGCAGTGCAAATAATTTGAGAATTCAATGAGAAATGTTTGAGATTTCAGACTTTTAAATGCAGACTTTGAGATCTTGGCTAATCTGAACACCATTTAAGACATTATTAAGATTTCTTCTGAAACAAATGTGAGGTTGCATGGTCGTTTTCTAACAAGCAACATGAAAACAAGAGACTTCATTTGCTCTTCATCATTGCAATCTAAGTTGAGAAATTAAAGTGATTTTTCTTTCATTTTGGCCAAGTATCTTAAAAAGCGTTTGGACATTATTTGTGAGCAATAAAACTCCTCATACACATTACTAACTGTCAAGACTTTGCTTTTTCCTGAGATGTTTGGCTGAAAACAGGTGGTGGGATGTTATCCGCCCATGCTAAAGCGTTTTCAATATTACATAAGTGTGAAAACACTCCTACATTCAGCATCCGTAGAGGGATGACAACCCCACCAAACATCATAAGAGTTATATCACACAGTGAGCTATTATGTAAAGCATTCATATAGGATGTTTAGAATTCATTATGCAAACTGTTAAAGGTTATATATGCAAATGTGTCTAATGGAGCGCCTGACAATACCAAACACATGCTATCTTAAGAGCTTAATTTAGACGTGACCCTTTATGCTCCACACTCTCTCCTGTAATGAACATTGATCCAACACCTCTGTCATGACAAACAGCACATCAAGAATAAGAGCTTCAGTCGTCTCTCTGAGCAATAAACCTATGACCCTTTTCCCGAGCAGTCGCTGTGCCTTTACTCTTGGACTTCCTCTAAATCAAAGCTCCTGATTTACAGCGCAGGAAAGAGAGAGTGGACTGAGACAATTCCCAGACGAGGGACTTGACTTCAGAAGGAAGCTGCTGTCAGAGTCTTAATATTGTGTTTGAGCGTAAAGCTAGCAATTTCCCAGGCATATTTCATCCTAAAAAAATTTGACCACTATTGTAATTTTTTTTTTTCCATTACAAAAAATCTCATCATAATACAAATAATAAGAATAGTCCTGGATGGACAAAATAATCTTTTTAATCATTTAAGGCAATACAAATACTACTATGATAAATAGTAGACAGTGTAAATTACATATATTGTTAGTCTTTTTGCATTATGGTAAGGAAAATTAGATTTTTTACAATAAGGTTTCATTAATTAACTATATAGTTAGTTAGTAGTTAACATGAATTAAGAATAAACAATACTTCTACAGCATTTATTAAGCTTAGTTAATGTTAATTTCAACATTTACTACATTATTAAAATCAAATGTTGTATTTATGCACTATGAACTAACATGAACAAACAATGAACAATTGAATTTTAATCAATTAACATTAACAAAAAATAATAAATACTGTAACAAATGTATTGCTCATTGTTAGTTCATGTTAGTTAAATACATAATGTTAACAAATGAGACCTTATTGTATGTATTTTATACATACACTTTATACATTCAGTGTTGGGTGTAATGCATTACTAAGTAATTAATTACTGTAATTTAATTACTTTTCCCTAGGAAAGTAAAGTAAGGGATTACTCTTAATTTTTCTGTAATTTAATTACAGTTACTTCTGATGTAAATGCATTAAATACTTTAGAGACTATAGAACAAATCTATATAAAACAATAGTGGATTTAATATCATTATTTATCGTCTAATGTGAAAATGTATGTTTTTAATGTTAATTTAAATACTTCGGTCAGTTCAAGAATAATTTATGCAATTTTATATTATTTATTCGAAAGAATTAAAAGAGCCGTTTCATATCAATCCTTGTTTTGTTCAACTGGTCGAGGTTGATATGAGATTTAGAAAGTAATTAGTAAGTAATACAATACTTCTTGAAGAGAGAATTAGTACAGTAATCTAATTACACTGTTGAAGATGTAATTAATTATTTTAGATTAACTTATCCAACATACACACACACACACACATGTATATATCTATATACATATATACACACACACACACACAAAAACATGCATACACCATAATGCAAAAAAAAAAATAAAACATAAAATTATGTAATATATACAATATATATAATTTTTACATTAACTTTTTCATTGAATGTGTCACAAAATATCTAAATAAGCTTATATATATATATATATATATTGATGTTTGTGTTTCTTTGATTTTGTGGTAAAATATGATCCAGGCATGTTTTTTAACACTTTATATTTAATTTAATTTATACATATATACAGTCAAACCAAAAATTATTCATCAAAAATTAGACATTTTTGATATTTTTGATATATTTTTACTAGTTGGTTCAGGACACTATAGTTCATTTATGTAAGTGAGGATAGCAAAAGTAAACTGTGACATATTATACCCAAAAAATCTTCATACAGTGGACTACCAGTAAAACTGATAAAAATTTGGAACCAAAAATTATTCAGACACTTTGACCTGACCATGTTTTGCTTAAGTGTTATCTGATATAATTAAGATTAATTTTTTCTGACACAGTTTAACTCTGAAATCTTGTCATATTTTATTACCATTTTTTTAATTTTAGTGAATAAACTGTATTAATGAATGAAATTATCAATAAATTTTGGTTTGACTGTATATATGCATATATTAAAAAATATTTGAATGATTGTGTTTCTTTGATTTTGTGATAAAATATGATCCAGGCATGATCTTGTCAGGTTTAGTGAGATGCTCATAATGACCAGCACTAAGTGTGTGTGTGTGTGTGTGTGTGTGTGTGTGTGTGTTATATACTGGTGCAGCACAGAAGAAGAATGACTCGGCCACGTGTCACTGCATCAGAGCAAAATCAGCTATTTCATTTTTTTATAGTACATTGGATGCCCAAGAATCTCTATGACTATTATGCATTACAGAACAAATATTGCTTTCAGAGCATGTACAGAAATGATGTCTATGTGATTGTTATTTTGAGGCACTGACAATCAAACCTGCGCTGTACCGATCACGAACTAATCATTATGTTTTCCCCATAGCTAACGTGGGTGAACATGAAGAAACGTGACGCCCTGAACGATTCCACCGGTTCGCACCGTACAGAGCGTGACCAGAATGATCTTCACGGGAAATGTCATTTCATCAAGCTCACACACCCACACACACGCACAGGATTCCCTCACGAGCTCATTTCACACACCGCTCTAGAGATTTCCCACAATATGAGCAAAGCCCTTTATAATAACACATTTCAACATATCATATCCTTAAAATAATGCAACATTCTAATATACTCTGTGTTGAATTCTAATATTCACATTGACTAGTTAATTAACAGGTGATCTGATGAATGAATCTTAAGAGGGGGGAAAAACTAAACACTAAAAATAAGCTTTTTTATATATGCACCATGGTAAAACACTATGTGACAACATTCCCTAACAAAACAGTGACATTTTTTGGACATGCACCATAATAGTACCATGGTATTCATGCACTTACCATGTAAAGATATGATGCATATCAAAGTCCTGTGGTATTGCAACAGTACTTATTCATGAAGGATACCATGTATTTATATGGTACATGTCAAAATGCCATGGTAGTAGCATGGTACTTATTTGTAAAAAGCAAATACCATGTGAAGTAGATTATGAATATGATGATGATTCTTGATGATATGATGATTCAATCTTTTGATACTGTATTATGGTACTTTTTGATAAGCACTCAGGATTAATTTGTCAGAGACAATTCTGTCCCAACAAAGGGCAAAAATAAGACTGTCACTCACCCCCAACGCACAGCAGAGACATCGCGCCGCGCCGCGTCGACCTCCTCCGGAACGGGACAGTCCGTTTACGTGCTGTGATTTGATTCAGCCGCCTTCACTCAACATACAGCCATGACTACACCTTTTGTGAAACAAACGCATAAATAAACAGACTAACTCAGAGAAAAATCTTCATGCAAAGCACTTTCCTCTCAGTTTATCGGCCGTTTAGCGCACTGCCATCTTGCTTCAGCACCAGCGCCGCGCGGACAGCTCGCAGCGTGACGTCACGGTGATGAGAAGCAGACGAGCATCACACCACGCGCTGGAGTTTCTCTGTCCCGCGCGCGCACGAGGGACTCCCGCACATCCGCATGCAGAGCTGCGCCTACGTGCACAAATTATATAACAGCAGAAGCATTCAAGCATACAATAAATCTGTATCATTTTGATGGAACCCGGCTGAGCATGTCAGATATATGAGAGGCGTTTACATTAACACTAAAACGAGAATTATAAAATATATATATATATTTTAGTATAGTCAGGATTTGCTTAATGCTTAATGGATACATGTAAAATGCAGGATAAGCACTATATTTGGGTTCGTAACCGCATGTCTCACACACAATTTCAAGACAGGTTTATTTTACGCAGATAACACTGCTGCAGCTTTTGAATGCGTGACGTCATCGGAGCGCTTCCCCTGTCATCCGAATGGGGGCGTCATGACATTCTCAAGTTTTAATCTGACATCGTGTTAAAGGGTTAGTTCACCCAAAAATGAAAACTCTGTCATTTATTACTCACCCTCATGCCGTTCCACACCCGTAAGACCTTCGTTAATCTTCGGAACACAAATTAAGATATTTTTGATGAAATCCGATGGCTCAGTGAGGCCTGCATAGCCAGCAATGACATTTCCTCTCTCAAGATCCATTAATGTACTAAAAACATATTTAAATCAGTTCATGTGAGTACAGTGGTTCAATATTAATATTATAAAGCCACAAGAATATTTTTGGTGCGCCAAAAAAACAAAATACTACTTATTAGTGATGGCCGATTTCAAAACACTGCTTCAGGAAGCTTCGGAGCATTATGAATCAGCGTGTCGAATCAGTGGTTCAGAGCACAGTCACGTGATTTCAGCAGTTTGCCGGTTTGACACGCGATCCGAATCATGATTCGACACAAAAGATTCATAACGCTCCGAAGCTTCCTGAAGCAGTGTTTTGAAATCGGCCATCACTAGAAAGTCGTTATTTTGTTTTTTTGGCGCACCAAAAATATTCTCGCCTCTTTATAAAATAATATTGAACCACTGTACTCACATGAACTGATTTAAATATGTTTTTAGTACATTAATGGATCTTGAGAGAGGAAATGTCATTGCTGGCTATGAGGCCTCACTGAGCCATCGATTTCATCAAAATATCTTAATTTGTGTTCTGAAGATTAACGAAGGTCTTACGGGTGTGGAACGACATGAGGGTGAGTAATAAATGACAGAATTTTCATTTTTGGGTGAACTAACCCTTTAAGCTAAACACCTTCCGTTTGGAACACTAGATCTCACAATGGACATAGATATACATATATAAACCATATATTGTCGTAGTTGTGTGTTTATTAGCAAAGTCTCTTTAAGACGAGTCATTTCACTCGGCGGCCATCTTTGAAACACCTCTCAGGCATTCGAGTGCAGCTCCTATCTCTTTGAATGGGGAAACTTCAAATTCTCCAAAGCCGTTTGCCAAGCTTTCGATTAAATTTCATATTTGTAATCACCAATGAAATCTGACAACAACTGTCTCATAAATTTTGTTTCTAAACGCTCGAATCATGACAAAAAACTATTTTTAAGGCAGGATCAAGCTAATGTGCATGTGCAGTCCATTTGGAGCCATACTTCAATGTCAAGCTGCGCATAAAAAAAAATATTGCAGACTTTGCGATTTCATAATCACGCTTAAGCATGATGTTATTTTTCACCTCTTGTGCCTCATTTCGGAGGCGCGTGTCTGACTGTTTCTATAGGAACCGGAGCTTCTAACGGCCGCTGCAGTGACGCGATGACTTTACCATCGGCGATTGGCTCTTATTTAGAAGGCGGGACTTATTCCGCCATATTGCGCGTTGCACTTTCTCCCATTCATAATAATACGAGTGACGCATCTTGTGTTATTCTATAGTCTGTTATTAGTCATGTTTAATCAAATATATATATATATATATATATATATATTATGTGTGTGTGTGTGTGTTTGTGTGAGTTTCTTTGTTCTTTGAATAACCATCAATGCATGGACCTACGCTGTAGCCTCTACGGCGTACGATACGCATCGGTTTTCTTTTATACTAGGGCTACACGATATATCGCGATTTATCGCAAATTTTATCGCACGTGATTTGGCAAAGGCTGCGATTATTTTATGCGCAGCTTGTCAGAGCTATACGGTAGTGATGCGCGGATCACGGTTATATCCGCGGGCGCTGCGGATAATCCACATGTCGGGTAATAAAAAATAACGTTCAATATATTGCGGGTGGGTCATGGGCGGATAAGAGATAAATCATGAATGTTTTGATTAAAGACACAAACTCTCATTTCACGGTAAGACGTAATGAACGTGCATCACACTTAGTTTCGTTTTCAAAAACAGCGTAGTATCTCTTCAGGGAAAACCTGAAATTTAAGAAAAACATTTGCCGAGAGCAACTCCTAGTGGAGATCTACAGGAAAATCTACATGAGATATTGCTTAATAATAATTGTAATTTTTCGTCAGGCACTAATTTGCAGACACAATTGCGGGTTTCACTTGTTAAGCAGCAATGGAGGCAAAACAAATCCGAGAGAAATTTCAAAAAAGGAGAATTTAAAAAAGGGAAGGTAAGAAAAGTACCATGTGGGAGCGTTTTAGTGTTAACTAATCAAGTGTTGGGTATGTGATATGAAACGGCTGTGAAACGCTGTATATGATAATAAAAGAGTTTGTGTGTGCGTGTGTGTGTGTGTGTGTGTTCGGGAAGTTGCAGTGACGGAAACAATGACATTCCAATTTAAGTTTGAAGTCTAAAGACGCAATTTTGCCAAAAAAGATTTGTGATCAGTAGTAAAGGCTTCTCCATCTGAAAGCCAGAGGGCGCTCTTGCGCAGAAACTCCAAATATGCCCTGCCGCAGAAGTAGATAACACACTTCATTCCAAGAAATCCCTATGGGAATCGTACTATCGCTGTAGCTGAATAAACAGAAGATTGAAACGCTTTGATTGATTAAACACTACGACTACGACAATATATGGTTTATCTCCTTAGTTCTTCAAGCCTCTCGGATATTTTCATGATAATAAAGTATATTTATAATGCAATGCTAATCAACATAGCCGTTATCACTGTATAGAATATTATGAAATAATATGTTTTGTGTCTTATCATCATCTCACATAAGGGTGCTAAACTGTCGTTATGAAGTGAGTTTGGAGTAAAAACGTTATTGAATGTTGTATTTTGTTGGACAAGATGTTAATAAATGCTTCTCATGTCTGGAAAGATGTTTTACGCGTGTTGCTTTTTCAAATGTACATAATAAGTGACTCAAACTCGCAGTGCTTTCAGATGTATTAGCACTTGGAGCCATACTTCATTGACAAGCTATACATAAAAAAATAATCGCAGACTTTGCGATTTCATAATCGCACTTAAGCGTGATTTCAATGTTATTTTTCGTATTGTGCGATAAATCGTGCAGCCCTAATTTATACTTCTGCGTCGCTGTCCGCATCGATTTTTCTTTTTGACCTGATGGAGGGGTTCTAGTGGACCAATCACAGCACTTGCAGCCCATTTAGAATTGACATATTGTTCCATTTTTGGAGAGACACTACATCAATGGCTACGCGTGCTACACAGCCTACAATGTAGCTATAGCTACGGCGTAGGTTTGACGCAGAAGTATAAACCAGCCTTTACCTTTGATTTCTCTCAACATGGGGACAGGAGAGGTGTCAGTCAATAAATGGGAAAACAAAGTAACTTGCGTTACTTCTTTGAAAAAGTAACTCAGATATTTTGCTGTAAATATAAACGTAATGCCTTACTTTACTAGTTACTTGGGGAAAGTAATCTGATTACTTAAAGGGTTAGTTCACCCAAAAATGAAAATTGTGTCATTTATTACTCACCCTTATGCCGTTCCACACCCGTAAGACCTTCATTAATCTTCGGAACACAAATTAAGATATTTTTGTTGAAATCCGATGGCTCAGTGAGGCCTGCATAGGGAGCAATGACATTTCCTCTCTCAAGATCCATTATATAGATATGTGTGTGTGTGAGTTTCTTTGTTCTTTGAATAACCATCGAGTACCTACGCTTAGCCTCTACGCCGTAACACATGGTTTCTTTTTCACTGCTTCACAACTTCGCGATTATGAATTTTATTGCACGTGATTTGGCAAAGGCTGCGATTATTTTATGCGCAGCTTGTCACGCTGCTAGTGATGCGTGGACGCGATTTATCCGTGGGCTGCCGGAAGCTGTTGTCGTATAAAAAACATTCAATTAATTGTGGGCGGGTCGCAGTTGGGACAATGGGGACCAGAAACCGTTTGATTACCACATTCTTCAAAATATCTTCTTTTGTGCTCAGCAGAACAAAGAAACTTACAGTTTTAGAACAACTTAAGGGTGAGTAAATTTTTCATTTTTTCATTTCATTTTCATTTTTGGGTGAACTATCCCTTTAAGACCGGATGTTGTGCGCGTGAGATGACAGGATACTGACTGCGCGTGATTTGTTTACTCATTCAGCGGGTGCGCGCCCCAGTCCAAGATGGCTACTGGAGACAATAGCGGTCGGGTTCCGTGTTTAAATTTCTCCGGACACGGACCTTTGGGTAACAGCCAACCGAGCAACAGTCCTTACGCCTTGGCTGCGAGTCACGGAGGATCCGTTGGAGGCGGCGGAGGCTCTCATGGCGTAACGAGACGCTCAAACCCTCAAACGGGGCCCGCGGGATTGGAAAGCCCCGGTGTTGCCTCTGGACCTCCGCCGAATCTGATGAACTCTCTCCCGGCTGCCGCGGCGGTGATGGGGCCGCTGGGCGGGGCGATGGCTCCGGCCGCCTCTAATATGACAGGAAGCCCGTCTAACGCAGTAATGACACCGGCGGCCGCCACACACTCGTCTCTGTCCGCTGCCCCGGCCGCAGCTGCCGTGCTCGTGTACCGGGAGCCTGTTTATAACTGGCAAGCGACGAAAAGCACCGTTAAAGAGAGATTTGCGTTTTTGTTCAATAATGAAGTACTGAGTGATGTTCACTTTCTAGTGGGGAAAGGAATGGGAGTCCAGCGGATACCTGCACACAGGTGATTAACTAAATTAAGTTCTGTCATCATTTACTCATCCTCATGTTGTTTATCCGTGGAACAGAAAAAGGAGAAAAACAGACTATTAAAATATTTTTTGAATCGTGACATTTTCATTACACAGTTTGTCTGTATTTCTCATTAAAATATTCTTTTAAAATGAAATCAGAAAAAAATAAATGTACATTAAATTAAAGGTGCAATATGTAATATTTTTGCAGTAAAATATCCAAAAACCACTAACGTTAGGCCAGTGTTATATATTTGTTCACTTGAGTACTTACAATCCCAAATGTTTGCAACTATTTGTAAATCGTGAGAAAATTGCAATTTTAACCAAGGCTCCGGGACGTGTGAGGAGTCGCCTGTCAATTGCGTCATACCCGCGTTACCCTCGGTTTCCGGTTTTATTTTGTAGAAACCATGGAAACACCAAAGACACTTTAATATTTACATGTTTTAATAGACAAGGCAACAACTGTTTTGATATATTTATAGACAGAAAACGAATTATTGTTATATAGCTCAACACGTTTAGTCTTATTGTTTAAATCTAAATTTCTTAATTTTTTTCGAGTACCATGCTTTACCATGCCTCAGAGAAAAACACTATTTTGTGAAGTAGCTAACATAGCATAATCAGATGCAGCTTTATTTTTACTAACAGTAATACAGAATTTTCTCCATCATACAATACGTTTTAAAATTAATTGCATGCCATTTATCAACACAATCATCCAGCATTTAATATGATATTGTAAAATCGATCTATCTTACTGCAGTGTGTAACAGTGTCTCACAGCAGCCGCCGAGCGAACGCACAGAGTAACGTTATAACACCATTTTCAACACTCTCAAATGTATCTAATATGATAAACAGAGCTGCGTTACCTCATACTCATGACCGGAAAAAGCAGAAGCAGCGCGGCGACTGTGTCATAATAAAAGTCCCGCTGCTCGTGAGGCGTGTGTTGAGCAATCGCTCCAGCTCCTCGTTCAGCTCCACAACACTCGCTTTTGCTCTGCTATACTTCAGTAACGTTAATTATACATGAACATGATTTCTTCCCACTCCCTATTCTTTTGCGTTGAG
Organism: Culter alburnus; assembly: GCA_028476615.1. NCBI lineage: Eukaryota > Metazoa > Chordata > Actinopteri > Cypriniformes > Xenocyprididae > Culter > Culter alburnus. The sequence continues at coordinate 784,303 of JAOTNS010003963.1, forward strand.
GTGGAGACCACATGTCCCAAGATTCCACTCTAAAACTTGGCGTCATCAAGCTACGCCTTTGTTTTGAATAGGCCTCTAGCGACCTCTATTATTACATATTGTACCTTTAAGTGCAAATGTTTACACAATGGTAGTATTTGTTATTCACTTTAATTCAGGGGGATTAATATTATTTATTAAATATATTTAGGGATGCACCGATGTATCGACTGCCGATATTTATCGGACAATTTTTGCTCAATTTACAACCATCAGCATATCTGCTGTTGCAGGAAAAAGGACAATATAATAAACCAATAATTTATTTATTAACTGCGTGAAGGCACTGAGCTGTATAATGACTGTTGCGTAATCCTAGCGCTGCTTTCTGCGCTTAATGCTAATCAAAAACAAAAAATAGACTATTTCTGTCTAAGCAACTTTTGTAACTTTCATAAGTGTAGCGGACCCTATCCGAATGATGACCAAAACTTTACTGATGTTTCATTAAGTTTACTGCGTCCTTTTTCACAAAAAAAAGCAGCATAAGAGCTAAACAAGAAGTGCACATTAAAATCTCTCTCTGCATTATCATCAACATACAGCGAATTACACAAAACACATAACAACTAACAGTAAACAAATGCATATCTCATGCCTTTTCGGGGGCTTTAAAACTGACAAACTTTATATCTGCAAAATATCTGCACTGCGTGCTCTTCTTTTCATAACCCTCCGTAGACTAGAACACCCGTCAAAATTAAAGTCTCACCTTAGTAAAGGAGATCTCGTACATATTTAAACTTACAAAAAAATATTAAAATGTATACAAAAACAAATTAGAAAATGAATCATAATAAAGTCTGTTACCATAAAGGATTAATATGTATTTAATTTATACAGTGAAGAATATGCAGTGCTATTTTACATTTGTTTACTACCTGAAAACTATTAAACCTACATAAAAACCACTATTTCATATATATCTTTGTTCTGTTGTCTTTATGTAAGCTTGCTGAATGTTAAATGGATCCAATCGATGTTCATTAGAAATTATTTGATGATGCAGTAATAACCTGCTAGTATAATTTAATGCAGGTGTTTTTGAACTTTACTATGCATTTTGATGACAACATTTCAAAACACAAGAAGTGATAAATATCGGTATCGGCCAAAAATCCGTATCCGTATCGGCCCCAAATAATCATATCAGTGCATCCCTAATATTTATTGTATAGGCTAGTCAAAATCAGAAAGCACAGAATCAGTATATCTTAGAATCATGTATTAAAAACTCAATTATGCAAATAATATAATTAGCTTTATTACTTCATCCTACTGTATTGTTTTAGTTGTATTACTTGTAATTAGTTGACTTTATTTTCATGACAAACACATTTCAATTTGTTCTGATTACCATAAAATGTCCATATTTTTGTAATTTTCATTAAATTACTTTTAAAGTGAAATCAGAATCAATTAAAGGCAAAGCTAATGGCATATACCGCCATGCCGTAAACACATTTTATGTGCATATTTGTCAAAAAAATCATATTATTTATTAAATATATTTGAAGACTTCAAATTTCAGACGGCACTTAGAGACTTTTGCATCTGAACTCTTCATTTACAGTATTATAAATGTATTATTTATAATATTACTGTTACCATTCCAGGTTTGTTCTGGCAGCTGGCAGCGCAGTATTTGACGCCATGTTTAACGGAGGCATGGCCACCACATCCACAGAGATCGAGCTTCCTGATGTAGAAGCTGCAGCGTTCCTGTCATTGCTCAAGTATGATCATTTTTCTCAATATGCATGGATATATATTCCAGAAAGATGTCGACAATTACCTTTTCCCCAGGTTCCTGTACTCTGATGAAGTTCAAATTGGCCCAGAGACGGTGATGACGACTCTCTACACTGCTAAGAAATACGCCGTCCCGGCCCTGGAGGCCCACTGTGTGGAGTTCCTCAAGAAGAACCTGCGAGCGGACAACGCGTTCATGCTGCTCACACAGGTGCGTCTCAGTCACGTGTGTGTGATGTTTCCACTCCCGGTTCCTGTGGTTCTGATTGTGTTGTCTGTGTTAAGGCGAGACTGTTCGATGAGCCGCAGCTGGCCAGTCTGTGCCTGGAGAACATCGACAAAAACACAGGAGACGCTCTGGCTGCGGAAGGATTCACAGATATTGATATTGGTAATGTATCATGGAGTCAGATCCACGTTATACCACGTTACAGGCCTGACTGAATCAGTATCAATATTAGGGGTGGGAGGAAAAATTGATTGTGTTTCTCTCTTCAACGATTCTGGATCGATGTGCAATGGCACTATTTGTGCTTTAGAAACAGCCATACTCTGCTTACTTTCAATGGACTTTCAATGGACTTCCACATTAATATAAGCCAGCTTGAAATCTTCCGGTAAGATGTCATGTGCTGGTGTGTTGAGCATCAATAGTGTAATACTTAGTTTATAATCAGAATATAGTCACTTAAATAGTCAGGCATGGCATTAATTTAGTTATTCAAACGTAAGATGACATAAAAAATAAATAAATAAAGAAGTACCTCATTGTTCCACCTCGGCTAAATTCAATTCGACCATCAGTTTTCACACTTTTATGTGACAAAAAGCTTCAAAAATGAAATATTTATTGTGCACTTTAGTTAGATTCATTGAATAAAAGTGTGCTGAAATCATTGATCTTGCGCTGCATTGAAGGATAGCTTCAGTGATTATAAAGGGAAAGTGTGGTGCTCGCTTTCTGTGCAGTTCATTCACATTAAAAGTTATTGTTTTTCATGAGATTTGAGTATTTCATACTTCACATTGACAAAATCTATTTTTAAACATAGTTATGTTATAATGTTTAATATTTATTCAAAAGCGAAACTAAGTGAAAAATTATTACGTGAAATGGCTGATATATGCGCAAATAAATGCTACTCTGCCGCCACCTGCTGGTTATAGTGGTAATTATTGTCTTTTTTATTTTTTAAATAAGTGTTTTCTATCAAATGTTGAATTTCCTACATTTTTAAACGTTCGGTTTTACAATGAGGACAATCTCAGAAGAATGAACAAGTAATGTTTGTGGTCATCACATTAAAAATAACATTTGAAGTGCTGGAGAAAAATGTGCGTGTGCGTGTCTAATTACAGTCACGGCGTTTTTAAACGGTCCCAATAGCTTTGTCTTTATTGCAATCAATAAAACTGGTTTATTGGCAAATTAGGTAAATGTGATAACTGCATTAAAATATGAATACAACATTAAAAAGTCAACCACTGATGGTTTTGTGTCGATGTACAGCGAGTACAGAATGAACAGCTAACAGTTTACTGGAAATGCCCAAGCTGGCTTAACTACAACCAGGAAGTAACCGTGCATATAGTCCACACACAAACACAAAAACCCTCGAACCGACGAAAGTTCATAAAGGTTGAAGAGAATTACAAAGGCAATCACTGGTTTTGTTGCGTAAGATATGTGTGCTGTGAGAAATGCATGAAATGCTTGATGTTACACTTACAATGCAATCTCACCCATCGGCATTCCAGCGTTTACATCTGCCGCTGTATATGATGTCATCAGTAAGAGCCAAACCGCCCTTGAGCACTCTTTGTTTTTTGTGATAAAGTTTAGGGTTCAATTCTCACTATTAACTAGTGGCTTATTACTAGGAGATTATCTGTTTATTAGTACATATTATAATTCCTTATTCTGCATGACAATATTCTACTTCTCCTAATCCTAAACTTAACAACTACCTTACTAACTATTAATAAGCAGTAATTAGGAGTTAATTGAGGCAAAGGTCGTAGTTAATAGTTAGAGAATTGGACCCTAAACTAAAGTGACCTTTATTGCTTCTAATATGTTTCTTTGTTCTTCTTTATTTACGTAAAAGCTATTTAGCTTGAAACTATGAAGCTATTTTTTAAAAAAAAATTCAACTTTTAATTTGTAATTAATTTTAAAAAGCAACTAATTATAATTACATGAGTAGTTAATAAAAGTACAGATAATTTTAAGATTTAACGTCTAATTAAGTTGGTAACTCTTCAGTATGGGAAACAATTCTCACTTTTAACTAGTTGCTTATTATTATATTGGCTGTTTATAATTATTTATAAAGCACATTTTAATGCCTTATTCTGCATGACCTTATTCCACATCCCTTAATCCTACCCAATACCTAAACTTAACAACTACAACTACCTTACTAACTATTAATCAGCAGTAAATAAGGAGTTTATTGAGGCAAAAGTCATAGTTAATAGTGAATATATGTTCCCCACACTAAAGTGTAACCATTAAGTCTAATTTAATGTATTAATGAGAAAAAATCGGATCATGATGCCCAGAATCGGAATCAGGATCAGATCGTGAGGTGCCTAAAGATTCCCACCCCTAATCAATATATCTCATTATCATGCCAATAATAAGTAGTTTTATGTATTTATTATACTTCATCCTAGTCGCATTGTTTATAATTAGTTTTTTGTTCTTGAATTTGTTAGTGTTGACTTGAATAACTGTGTGAAGCAATGTTTTCTTCTACTTAACTGATAAATAAAGGCCACATACCATCGTTTTAAAATTATATTCACTACCGTTCAAAGGTTTGCAGTCAGTATGATATTTTAAATACATTGATAATATTCATAAATGTTTCTTGAGCATCAAATCCTCATATCAGAATGATTTCTGAAGGATCATTTGACACTGAAGACTGGAGTAATGATGCTGAAAATTTAGCTTTGATCACAGGAATAAATTACACTTTACTAGATATTCACATAGAAAACAGCTGCTTTACAATAATAATTCACAATTTTACTGTATTTTTGATCAAATAAGTGCATATTAATAATAATAATACCATTTTAAATGTAGTTTGTTCAGTAGCATATTAGTTTTACTGTGATATTGGAAGTGATGAGTTTCTGGCATGATGACAACCCTAGTTGTTTCTTCACATCCTCACAGATGTCTGTCTTTAACTCCCTCTCTCAGACACACTGGTTGCGGTGTTGGAGAGAGATACTCTGGGCGTGCGGGAGGTGCGTTTGTTCGGAGCGGCGGTCCGCTGGGCAGAGGCTGAAGCCCACCGGCAGCAGCTGCAGCCCACGCCGGAGAACAAGAGACGCGTGCTGGGAAAAGCCCTCGGACTCATCCGCTTCCCGCTCATGACTATAGAGGAGTTCGCCGCAGGTCTCGCTTATGCCATTAACCCTGTAAAGCCTGACGTATCAAATAATAGAATTTAGAATCTTTGTGTATCATATTTGATACATCAGGCTTTTATGGCTCATATAGTTTGATACAGTGAGAATATGGAGCTCATATGTGTTTCACTCAGGTCCTGCTCAGTCGGCCATTCTGACGGACCGAGAGGTGGTGAGTCTCTTCCTGCACTTCACGGTGAACCCTAAACCGCGCGTGGAGTTCATCGACCGGCCGCGCTGCTGTCTGCGGGGGAAGGAGTGCAGCATCACGCGCTTCGGTCAGGTGGAGAGCCGCTGGGGCTACAGCGGGACCAGCGACCGCATCCGGTGAGCGAGAAGAGACGCCCGTGTGTTTATTCACAGAGTCGCCGCCTGTGTGATGTCAACTAACTGAATGACCGTGTTTGCAGGTTCTCTGTAAGTCGCAGGATATTTATTGTGGGTTTTGGGCTTTATGGATCTATACACGGACCGACAGACTACCAGGTCAACATACAGGTACGAACAAAAGAGATTAGACAGCAATGAAAAGTCATTTAAAAGTGAAGTGTGTCATTTCTGTGTGTCACCTGTTTCCAAACTTGTCGGTTCTCTGTTATTTTAGGATCATTGAGATACAATTATCATTTTTATTAATAGCTGAAATTAGTTTTTATAAAAATAATATATATATATATATATATATATATATATACAGTACAGTCCAAAAGTTTGGAACCACTAAGATTTTTAATGTTTTTAAAAGAAGTTTCGTCTGCTCACCAAGGCTACATTTATTTAATTAAAAATACAGTAAAAACAGTAATATTGTGAAATATTATTACAATTTAAAATAACTGTTTTCTATTTGAATATATTTCACAAAGTAATTTATTCCTGTGATGCAAAGCTGAATTTTCAGCATCATTACTCCAGTCTTCAGTGTCACATGATCCTTCAGAAATCATTCTAATATGCTGATCTGCTGCTCAAGAAACATTTAATGTGTACAATTGTACAAAATATTTGTGTACAATATTTTTTTTCAGGATTATTTGATGAATAGAAAGTTCAAAAGAACAGTGTTTATCTGAAATCTAATCTTTTGTAACATTATAAATGTCTTTACTGCCACTTTTGATTGATTTAATGCATCCTTGCTGAATAAAAGTATTCATTTCTTTAATTTCTTTTCAAAAAAATAAAAATACAAATTCTTACTGACCCCAAACTTTTGAACGGTAGTGTATAATGCTACAGAAGCTTTGTATTTCAGATAAATGCTGTTCTTTTGAACTTTCTATTCATCAAGGAATCCTGAAAAAAAAAGTACACAACTGTTTTCAACATTGAAAATAATCATAAATGTTTCTTGAGCAGCAAATCAGCATATTAGAATGATTTCTGAAGGATCATGTGACACTGAAGACTGGAGTAACGATGCTGAAAATTCAGCTTTGATCACAAGAATAAATTACATTTTATATTATATTCAAATAGAAAACAGTTATTTTAAATTGTAATAATATTTCACAATATTACTGTTTTTACTGTATTTTTAATTAAATAAATGCAATCTTGGTGAGCAGACAAAACTTCTTTTAAAAATAATAAAAATCTTACCGATCCCAAACTTTTGAACGGTAGTGTATATATGCTAGTAATTTTGTGTGTTTTTGTCACTGTTATTGTAATATTTTATTTATATATATATATATATATATATATATATGTATGTATGATGAGCAAAAACAATAGCAAAAAAATAACAGCAAGAAAATTGTGCAAAACAATCTGTAATGATCAACTGAACAGCATTGTTATTATAGTTAACTAAAACTCAATCCACAAAAAAAGTAATAATTTAATCTTATATATTTAATATATATTTAATAATAATTATAATTTTATATTTAATCATATATATATATATATATATATATATATTATTTAATTAAGTTTTGCATGGTTTTTTTTTTTATTTTGCTGTCGTTTTTTGCACTTTTTTTTTGCTATCAGTTTTGCTCAATTTTTTTCCGTCATTTTTTGCTGACATTTTTGCTGTCATTTTTTGCACGTCTTTTTTTTTGCTTTAATTTTTTTGCTCAACATTTTTTGTTGTCGGTTTTGCACATCTTTTTTGCTTTAACTCTTTTTCACGTCTTTCTTTTGCTGTCTTTGCACGTGTTCTTCGCTGTTGTTTTTGCACATCTTTTTTTTTTTTTTGCACATCATTGGTTGTGTCAGACCAGATGTTGACATGTCAGACCACTCAAACAAGCAGATCAGTGTTTGAAAGTGTTGAACTCTTCAGGAAGTCAAACCAGTGACGTCCTTATAGATTTACATATATGCATTTGGCACACTCTTAAATGTGACTTAAATTGCATTAAAAGTTTATATTTTTATCAGTTAATGTATTTCCCTGGGAATCAAACCCATGATCTTGGCGTTGCTAGTGGGCTGATCTACAGGAATAACTGTAGTGTATATATATCTTGGGAAAGTATTTTAACACTCCAAACATGACCCACGTGATCATTTTCAGAATAATTCTAAAAGAATAATGTTTGTAAATGCATGTCATTTACAATTTCTTCACAATTTCTTTCAGATCATTCACACAGACAGCAACACGGTTCTGGGTCAGAACGACACCGGCTTCAGCTGTGACGGGTCGGCCAACACGTTCAGAGTCATGTTTAAGGAACCGGTGGAAGTTCTGCCCAATGTCAATTACACAGCCTGTGCTACGTTAAAGGTGAGGTCGCTTGTTTATTAGTTAATCTGCTTAAACGAACGGTTTAAAGCACTGACCTCATCCACACAAGATGATCTTTAATGAATAGAAAGTTCAAAAAAACAATTTATTTGGAGTAGAAATTTATATAAATGTCACTGTTGATCAATTTAATGCGTCCTTACTGTATAAAAGTATTATAAAAATGACCGTTATTCCTTGTAAAGCATAAATTGTTGTAATTTCTTTATGATTTTGTAATGTAATGGTTACTTTACTGAAATGAGGCAGCCTCAATGACGTATGCGGCCAACAAATGCAACCTTTTTGGACGCAGCCTTCGAAATGAGACACAGCTACTGAAATTCAGATATGATGATGATTAGATTAGATTTCATGACTTGCAAAACAAGTCCTAAAGATCATCTTGATGTGCGGTGAATCTGTCCATATCTGTAACGTTCCTCTCTCCTCTCGCAGGGTCCAGACTCACATTACGGCACTAAAGGCATGAGGAAGGTCACGCACGAGTCGTCCGGCACCGGCACCAAAACCTGCTTCACGTTCTGCTACGCCGCAGGCAACAACAACGGCACGTCCGTAGAGGACGGCCAGATCCCAGAAGTCATCTTCTACACGTAGGGGTCAAACGTGGACCGCTTCGATTGGCACATATTTATTGCACTTGACCGTAACACTGACAGTATATAACGGACGCACGAACCTCTCGTCGCTGTTATAGGATGAAGGTTCGTCTGATGTTGCAGTTAGACTTCGGAGGGCTCATATTTACACTGACTGTTAACAGTGAATTACTCACCCATGACTGACTGACATGTAACAAATGTATCTTTATTTTTGTGTATCGGATTCTGCATCAGTCGATCTGGGTCGCAATTAAAAAATCTTGCCAAAAAAGCACCTCATAATGTTTTAGAGCTTTACATTTAACTTCATTATATGGGAAAAAACGAGTTTTAATGTGTATGCAACTAATGATTTGTAGCTACGCTTCCCTACAGAAGCAAAAAGCAGTACATATTACTGTCATTGAGATGGTCTTTTAGATTATTATATGGAAAAAAATGACATGAAATCAATCAGTTTCCATGTTGGAGTAGTTACTGCGTTCAGCTTTTGGTGTGGCAGTGTGATTGCAGACCTGAAGTCTTTGGGAACATCTTTTCTTTTGTGCCAAGGTTTCCTCTTACATTCAGCACTTAATTGAACTAGAGGGTGAAAATCCATTCAGGAACAGTATTTATTTACAGGATGAACCTCAGTCCTTGTGCATGCCGTCATTGAGGCTGTTCAGATCAGACACACACTCTGATGTTTCTTGATTGTAGATGGGTCGGTTATATTGGGTCTTTGTATGACTGCTCATGTCCAATAAAGTTAAATCATTCTTTACATTTGAATGTTTTCGTCTGCTTGTTTTTAAGACTTCAGGCTGGATTTAATGTGTACAAACTTGACCCATTAGTTGAACAATTTGAGCTACTGAATGTGCAAAATAAAGAAAAATTCTAGTTTTATATCCTAATAATTTGTGTAAAATAAGTTAAATAGAATATTTCTTCAACATTAATATAGCTGTGGTCGAACATGCCAGCTTCTCGGCTCAGTCGTTTTTGTCAAGTTTATTTATCACTTTATCACCTTTATTTATACTGCGCTTTTTACAACGCAGATAAAATATGCAATAAAATTGCTTCAAAGCAGCTTTACAGGAAAATCAATGTGAGCCAGTGTTATTTTAGTATCACTGAGATACTATTATAGTTTTTATTAATATTTTGAATCAGATTTTATTTGTATATTTCCATTTTAAAGTTTTATTAATTTTTTTTTAAATGTCGTTTATTTTAGTACATCAAGTTAAACAATTACAATAAATGTTGCTTTTTTTCAACTAGCTGAAATACAATAAGTTTAAGTTTTTTATATTTTATTTCAGTAATTGTTCATTTTAGACTATTTCTAGCAATGATTTTTTGTGTGGTTTTAGTGAACTATTATGGGGTTAGATTCCCGCCTAAAGCATTGCGGTCACGGATCAAAAAATATTAAGTGTGAATCAAAAATGTAAAAACATGTAAAAATATATAACACAAACTTAAAAAAATAATGCAAAATGATCAGAATGGCAAAGAACGTGGTCACAGATCAAAATATAATAAGCATGAATCGAAAAATTAAAAGCGCATTTAAAAAAATAACAAGCATGAATCAAAACTTTAAACACATTAAAAATGATATTACACAAATCTTAAGCTTGTGTTTGTGTTCTTAAAAGTTGTTTTTGACACTCGCTTACTTTTTCTGCTCATATTTTACTCTTTTGTGCGCTTATGCTGTTTTTCCTCTTTGCTCTTCTCTCCATGTTCTGATCTTGTGTTTCCAAATGTTGCAGTTCGAGTTTTTTATGTAAATTAGGCCGGGCTTAAGCGTCACTATGTAATGAAAATGAAAATGTAAGAGAGCACAAAGTACAGAGTAATAAAAGCAAGGAAAACAACATTTAAGAACACAAACACAAGTTTAAGATTTGTGCAATTTCATTTTTAATGTGTTTAAAGTTGATTCATGCTTATTTTTTTAAATGCGCTTTTAATTTTTCGATTCACGCTTATTATATTTTTATCCGTGACCACGTTCTTTGCCATTCCGATCATTTGCATTATTTTTTTTAAGTATGCGTTATATATTTTTACTAGGGCTGTCAAAATAACGCGTTAATTTCAATTAATTAATCTGAGAAAAAATAACGCGTTAAAAAAAATAACGCAGATTAATCCATTCCGTATTGACTTTTGAACCTGGAGCCGTTCTCGTGCGCGAGCTCTCTCTGTCTTCAAAGTAAGCACCGTCTTTGCACTCTCTCTACCTCACACATAATAATCTAAATCAACTGACACAATGCTAAAAGTTTGTAAGACCGAATCCATGTTTCACGAGGCGCATTCAGAGAATGTTTTTCCTGAATAACCGCTGGGTGTGAATAGTGCTCAAAAGAACGTCACCTCATCTTCTCTGACAGGCGCCCTGCACGTGCAGCTGACATAAACCACACTTTCAGTAAACAAAAAGAAAATCCTATCCAGTGGTGAAGTGTTTTCAGTGTTGACAAATCTTTTGCGATGTCCTAATAACAGTCGCGATTCGCACGCAACGCGTCAACGTCCGCTAATGTCCGATTCGCGACCTAATGACTCATTTGAACAGATTCATTTTAATGAATCATGACAACAACTGATCTGTCCACACGGCCTATAATGAATCATTTACTCGAACAACTCTGAAATGAGAACACAAGTGTGCTTACCCCATTTAGCAAGAGTGGTTAGTAAAATTAGCCTTAATAATCCACAATATTTTCAGGTTATTTAAATGACAATGTGTAGTAAATTAGGCCTACCTATAAAATCAGTTAGTTTAGACTGGAGTGAGGCGAAACCAGAACAAAGCAAGCTGTTGTTAGCTAGGTGCATTCAATTGTATATGGTAGAAAATTATATTATTAGTTAATATAACTTCTAAATGCTACTTTTTAATACTTTTCAGGTTTAGCAAAAAAAGCATCTTCTCTTACAAAGCTATAAAATCACTTTTTTTTTTCTTTTTTTTTTTTTTTGCAAAGAGAGCAAGAAATAATTAGTGACAGGTACTTTATTGTCAGTATCGCTCGCAGATCACGTGGGTAGGGCACTTTTTACTGTTTGTGTGGATGACCATGTCTGTCACCACCGAAGACCATTTTTGACCCAGGAAAAACCCTGCATTGATTCATTTGAATTGGAATATTAATACTTTCACAGCAAAAATTATGTATGTGATTAATTTAGATTAATTAATCACAGAGTATGTAATTAATTAGATTAAAATTTGTAATCGATTGACAGCCCTAATTTTTACATGTTTTTAAATTTTGTATTCACACTTATTTTTTGATCCGTGACCGCAATACTATTGGCGGGAATCTAACCCCATAAAACTATAGTCAGTAAATACTTTCAATTTCTTCATGGATACCAATTGTTATTTACTTTTATGACTAATGAATAAATACGACAGATTAAAATAGCTTTGACAGTGAGATTTGATTGGTTCCTTTGACACTTAAAGCCAATTAACCACATTAACTTTATTAGCTGCACTCCTTTTCTAAATCTGAAAGTTGTATTGTCATAAACATGGGCAAAATATTCAGGGTGTCCATGTAGAAAGTGTTCCCTGTAGTCATTCTTCATTTTTTTCTGGAGAGATTGTGACATTAAAGCGGCTATATGTAAGAACATCCATATTAAGTGCTTTTTTATTGCCAATGTGTGAACAGCTTGTAACGAAACTTAAAAAACGAGACCTTCCCCGACAGCGTGTAGACTGATTTTTATGTGAAGGACTCGGGTCGTTTTTGCCGGGAAAATCGCGTCATGATGGAGCGTGTGCACGAGTGCGAGCACGAGCAATAAGTTGTTGCCTGCAGTTCACCAACCGGCCACCGGAGTTGCTAATAACAAGGGTTTCTGAATTCTACATTTAACCTCTTTGAGAAACGTCCTCAGTTTACACGAGTTTACTCACATTCTATGTATGGAAATCTGTCACAAGTCTGTTTATACAATTCAGATCATATACATACATACATATCCACTGTAATGGAATTAAATCTGTATGTCTAAACGAACATAATTAGGATGAGACACAAGCAGTCGTGACGAGAAGAAACTGTACATAAGTTATATTTAAAACGAATGACAAACTCATGGCCAGCATAACACGTGTGTTAAAGGGTTAGTTCACCTTAAAAATGAAAATTCTGTCATTAATTACTCGTTTCACACCCGTAAGACTTTCGTTCATCTTCAGAACACAAATTAAGATATTTTTGATGAAATCCGAGAGGTATACGACTCATCCATAGACAGCGAATTAACCACCACTGTCAAGGTCAGAAAGGTCCTAAAGACATCGTTAAAAAAAGTCGACGTGACTGCAGTGGTTCAAATTTAATTTTATGAAGCGACGAGAATACTTTTTGTGCTCAAAAATAATGACTTTATTCAACAATATCTTTTCTTCTGTCATTCTCGTATACGTTCACGTTCAGCGCTTCCCAGGTCCTGAGCCCGCGTTCTGACGTAGAACCTGGAAGTGCTATTTGGAATAGAGGGTATGCACGTGACGTCACCGTCGACCGTTACGACTGCGGTCACGGCCACTGAGTGGCAAAAGACTGAAGGGGCTCGCACACGT